>CM054130.1:123693860-123716676 GCA_028751855.1 Ambrosia trifida
ATCTTCCCACAACATCTTGCGTCTGCAGTTTACCTTTCATAGCAAGCCACATGATGAACGCATGACGCGGGATATTTTGATTGAACCACACTAGGTGCATCCATGGGACCAGGCTACCCACTTCTTGGATGTCAGACCAAACGGTACTCACCTTAAAACTAGTGAGATCTCCACTATTTGTTTTCCACATCACCTTATCCGGGACAGCTGGGTCCAGAATGACACAGGGGGAATTCATGATAGTTGGGAATCTGGTGTGCCAGTCCAGAGGGAGGTCCCATTCTCCGCCACATATAATTTCCCGGACTGTAGCATGTCTAGTAAGATGCGCTTCATTCATATTTCTATGAGTAAGAACATTACTCAAAGGGCCAGAAGAGTGCCAATTATCATACCAAGCTGAGGCAGTTTCCCCATTTCCAATGGTATGAACAATGTGAGACCTGAGGAGAGATCTGAGCTCTAAAATTTTTCTCCAGCTCCAACTAAGGTCCCCTATGTCATTCACTTCCCAGAAGTTATAATCAGATAGCCTGTACTCATACACCCACTTGACCCATAAAGAGTTCTTACGAGCTATCAGGTTCCAAGTATGCTTCGCTATGAGAGCATGATTCCAGGTCCGAAGCTTTTTGAGACCTAGGCCACCATGTTTCATAGGAACACAAACATCTTTCCATTTTACCTTCGCTTTCCCTTTCTTCATTTCACCATGACACCAAAGAAAGCCCCTCATAAGTTTTTCTATATCCTTGGAGACGGAAACTGGGAGGATGAAAACAGAGGACCAATAGACATGCAGGGAATTCAGGACTGAGGAGATGAGTTGCAAGCGACCAGCAAAGGACAGAGATTTATTCCTCCAGTCCGAAATTCTACATTTCACTTTATCAATTAACGGAGCACAATCCCTTTTGCGTAATCTAGTGGAGATGAGGGGAACTCCAAGGTACTTAACCGGAAGCTCTCCAACATTAAACTGGATCAGGCTGCTAATCTGATTGCGGATATCCGGATCAACATTACCATAATACACCGTGCTCTTGGGCAGGCTCGGAACCAACCCTGAGGCATTGCTGAATTCATCCAAAGCATCCATGAGGGTGCTAACCGAAACACTGTCTCCATGACAGAATAAGAAGAGATCATCAGCAAAGCAAAGGTGTGTGAGGCCAACATTCTCACATCTCCAGTGGTACTTAAAGCCCTCAGCACCATTAACTCGGCGGCGAACAATAAGTGTTAAAACCTCCATGACAAGGGTAAAAAGGTAAGGTGACATGGGATCACCCTGACGCAGCCCTCTTTTCCCTTTAAAATACCCATGGTGATCCCCATTAACAGCAATGGAAAACTGCGTAGAGGTGACACAATTCATGATCCACTTTGTCATTTCATGTGGGAACCCAAAATGGGTGAGGATCGACCGGAGGAAATTCCAATCCACCGTATCATAAGCCTTTTGTATATCAACCTTAAAGGCACACCTAGACTGGCCTGTGTCCCGGTGGTAATTCCGCATGAGCTCTTGGGTGAGCAAGATGTTGTCACTAATAAGACGGCCTGGAATGAAGGCACATTGATTTTCATCCACCACCTTGTCCAAAACTCCCTTAATGCGGTTCGTGATAATCTTGCTAATCCCTTTGTAAATGACATTGCAGCAAGCTATGGGTCTGAAATCCGACACCTTTTTCGGGGTGTCCAACTTCGGAACAAGAGCAATGACCGTAGCATTCACTTCTTTCAAGAGTTTCCCATTGGAGAAAAATTCTTTCACAGCTTTGCACACATCGTCACCCACAATGTGCCACGCAGCCTTGAAGAATTTGGCAGAGAAACCGTCCGGGCCAGGCGCTTTGTCATCCTCTATGTCGAAAACCGCAGCCTTGATTTCATCTGATGTAACCTCCCGAACCATGTAGTCCGCATCAGTTTGGGAAATACACCGAGTGAACAAAGTATCCGGTTCCAGGAGAGGAATAACATCCGAAGTAACTCCCAACACAGATTTAAAATGGCTAACAAACTGGTCTGCAACCTGGTGACCACAGAAGACAGCCCCGTTCAGATTTTCCACATAGTGGATTTGGCTACGATGCTGATTTGCCTTAACCATTCGGTGGAAGAATTTGGTATTTTGGTCACCCTCCTTAAGCCAGGTCACCTTCGCCTTTTGACGCAAAAATAATTCCTCATCCTGCACGACTTCGGTATAAGCTTTCAGGTAGATACTTTCCTCTTCCCGTAGACATGCATTAGAGGGGTCATGTGCCACTTCAGTTTGAATGGCTTCCAATTCTTCTTTTAGTTTGGACACCTTCCCATGGATGTTGCCCTGTTGAAATAACAGCTTCCTGATCTCCTTTTTGGTCTTTTTCAGCTTAGTCACAAGGGAGAACATAGCATATCCCTCAATTTGACCAGACCAGGCAGCAGCCACACACGGCATAAAGCCATCTTTCCGGGTTAAGAAGTTGGGAAATTTAAAAGGTTTAGGCTTAGGATTCGGGACATCAGGTATAGTGACCACAATGGGGCTGTGATCAGATTTCAAGAACGGGAGAAACTTGGCATGAGCATGGGGAAACACCTCAGTGAATTTGGTATTAGCCATGGCCCGGTCCAGTTTCTTCATGACCCCATCCGTTTTCCCAGGCCTTTGATTCCAGGTAAATTGCAACCCCGACATACAGATGTCATCAATTTCCACAACATTGAAACAATCCCTAGCTTCAGCCATACTATCATCAACTCGAGAGGTGCCAAAGTTTCTTTCACTCGGGTCCCGAATGGCATTAAAATCACCTAAGAGCAGCCATGGGTTATCATTAACCACATGTTTGTGAATGTCAAGAGCTTCCCAACACTCTCGTCTGGGCACCCTACGGTGATGGGCATAAACAAAGGAACAAAAGAAACTTTTATCACCATTCACCGGTCTAATATAACAGTGCATAACCTGAGGGTGTCTATCAACAACCATCAGGTCAACCAAGTTAGGATCCCAGCCAATAGCAATCCGACATCTACCACTACAGACAGAACTATTTGAATCCCATGACCAGCGACCAAAGACTCGATTACAACATTCGTTGACCCTCGCCTTGGCAAGTTGAGTTTCAATAATCCCACACACGCTAAAGTTACCTGACGCAATATGAGTCTTCATTTGGTTTTGATTCGAGGTATTGGACATCCCCCGGATATTCCAAGCAGTGATGTTCAGCACCATTAAGACACATTTGAGTGGATGGTGTTCTTGGCCTCTGCATTACCCCTTCTGTTCATCCCTGCTTGCTTCATCAGGAAAGAAGCAGTCCCAGATTTATCTAAACCCACATTCTCAATAACCTCTTCTGGAATTAGCTTCATGAGTTTGCAGGTGTCAAAGAAATAGTCCCATTCACCTTGTTCCCAGTTCGCTTGGTCCACAGCCCTCACTGTTTTAAATTTCATTAGCCGATTTGTAATAGCCAATTTTTGTCCATCAGTGATACCATAATCTATAGGCTCCCCTTCCTCAATCATCTCTTGGTCTTCAAGGGCATCAGTAGACAGATCCTTTGGGTCAGCATGCATATCCTCATCCATTCCATCATGCATTAAATGATCCGAAATATCCTTGCCTTTCAATAACAGGGCTGCACTGGAATCATTGAGCATATAAAAACGGTTTGAGGAGAGTAATTCAGCAGAATCAGTGGGTAGGTTTGGGTTTTGGGGTATAGTAGGGTGTTTTGGGGGGATGCTGGGTGAGTGTTTAGGAGGTTTTGGTGGCTGTTTTTTGGCAGCAGGAGCATTAGAAACTCCAGCGGTGTTCACATGAGGGCTCTGAGGTTTTGCAGGGGCTCGGGTGTTTTTCTTTTCTCTGCTTTGGTGGGTAATCATAGCAATATGTGCATCATGCAATTCGCTCATCTTCTTCTGGATCACTGGGTCACTGCTGGTTGAGGCACCTGCACTTTGGGTCTGCGGAGTACCTGCTGAAACATTAGCACTTATTGGATTTGGATTGTGCTGGATTTGTTTCCCAGCAGCATTTCTTTTCCTTCCTTTTTTCTTCGAATTAACTAAAGTATAACCATCATGGTCTGTTTGCGGCTGTGGCTCATCATTAGCAGTGGCGGACTTCTCCTGGTCTGTAGGAGGGGTAACTGTCACATCATTTTTTGGGGCGGACTTGCATTGTTTTAAAGTGTGGCCAAAAACACTGCAATGTGTGCATAAGGCAGGCTTCCAATGATAAGATACACTGATTATGCCAATTCTAGTGGGTTGATCTATCACCTCTAGGAACTCAACTTCAACTTCTGCTGGCATATTATGGCAGGCTTTCACATCGACAAGCATTCGAGCAAAACCAAGTTTTCCAGTTTGGGAGGTGCACCTGGTTTCTGTCACTTGGTCCATGAGTAGGGGGTGACCAGTGCCACTCATAATTTTGCATATACCCGTATCCGTCCACAACTCCAGCGGAACATTATGGGCAGTCACCCACAGAGGAACTGATGCAGGTTCAATTTTCTCAAGACACAACCCGGGGACCCACTTCTTGATGAACAGTGGAACATTGTTAACAAACCAAGGCCCACCTTCAAGCACCTCATTTAAACCTTTCTCACTCTTGAATTTAAAGTAAAAGAAACCTGCTGGACTCTTGGACACCTCTGCCAGATCATGCTTACTCCAGTCCCTACGAAGGCAATAATTAACTCTATGATAGTCCATAGACGTACCTAGGAAGTATCCATACAGGTGCAGGGAGTAAGCCTTCGCCGACTGAATAAGGTCCTCCTTTGTAATAACAACACGATTTTTACCCTCCGGTGTGATTGTGGGAGGGAAATACTCAATCCGAACTTTAGCAGCCTGTTGGCTCTGCTTAATCCTTTCAGCAATTGATAGCCCCTTGGGTCCAGTTTGCTGCCAAACATTAACATTACCCCTAAAGTCCCCATTCCCCTGTTTATTTTGGACCTGTTCACTGCTATTCGCTTGGGCATTTGGGTCCAGACTATGAGTAGGGGCCAGAACAGGGTGCACTTGCTGCTCAACTGAGGTGACGATAGGTTCACGAGTTGAGTGGGCAGAGTACATGTTCGGAGGAGGTTCCAATTCACTGTCATCAATCTCAGTGTCGTCATCCCCCTCCGTTTCCCACATTTCCACTGATTCGGTGTTACTAGTCCCCTCAAAATCACAATTTGGAATTGGTGATAATACTTCAGCCGCAATGTGTAACACCCCAACCGATGGCGGAAACATCGGGGTGCCACGTATTGATGATTGTTTTCAGTAGCACATGGTATAATATAAATTTTAAATAATTTATTCAAACATAATATCCAAAATGTGAAATAATGTCTAAGCATTCAAATACATAACATCAAACAATAACTTCAAAAACTTCAGATAAACTTCAAGATATATCCTCATGCTAACTCAAACCTCAGCTTCGTTGTTACCTGAAACATGTTAATTTTGAAAGTATTTTGGGTCAACATAAGTTGGTGAGAATTACATAGGTTTTTGATGATAAAATGAATAAAAATGTTAAGCAATTCGTGTGTCATGTTAATCTAGCCCATATGTGAGAAACATATTAGAAATAAATCGAGTGCATAATCAACCCTGTTGACTGTTATAAATAATACATACCATACACTTATGGTCCCAATGAATAATGTTATGCGATAACAAACACCCACGTAACCTTTGTAGGAGGCACGTATCCGGGTGGGATTGTCAGTCCAATAGATCTATCAATGTATACCGTCGGCTGATCAATGTTAATGATTATGCTAGAATGTGCTTACTCTAATCATGTTCAAGACAATATGCAACATAGAAAACACACAAACACATTGATGATTGAATTGCAATGAAAAGTGTTATAACATGTTTCACCCCAAAAGTGGTGATAAAAGGGGCTATGTAAACTCACCTTAGCAAATGTTAACTTGTTGAAAAAGATATGATAATTGTGTTGCCCAAAGTGATTCCAAATATTACCCTATAATGAGGTAATATAATAAGTCTAAGTCTATGTAACTAATATGTGTTATCCTAGGGTTTCGATTTGGGGATAATCAATTGTTAAATTTTTATTTAAAAATGTTAATTAAATAAAGAAAATTGGATAATAAATGAAAAATAGTCTTTTTATATAGTTTGAATTTTGAATGAGTACAATAAAGTGTTTGAAGCAATAAAATAATTTTTATAAAATTATTTTATTTAAAATAGATTTTTAAATCTATTTATTTGTAAATAGCCAATTATTAACTTTAATATTAAAAAATACTAAAATTAAAGAAATCTTATTTTAAAAATCATAATTCTGTTCTAAATGATTAAAAATAATTTGTATAAAATTTTGGTGTAAAAATGATGAAAATTGGATTTATTATGAATTAAATATGATTAAATCTTACAAAAATTGATTAAAAATACTAAATAAATGATTTTACTGAATTAAAAATTATTTCAGTAAAGTTTAACTTTATAAAAAGTTAGGATAATTTTTGTGGAATTTAATAAAACTGTTTTGATATAATAATGGATTTTTATAAATATAATAGTATAAAAATGATTTAATTATTATAATTATTAAATAAAAGAATTTCTGAAAAATAAAAATTGTAAATAAATCTTTTATATCAGATTGACAAATAATAATTTTTATAGGGTTTATAAAACAGTTTAGGTATTTTTAAAAAGAATTTAAAAGATTAAAGGATTAATATATATATATATGTAATTAATGTTTGTTTAATAAAAAGAAAAGAAAAGAAAGCACAAAACCGGTCAGAGCCGGACTCGAACCCGGGTGACCACGATACAAGACCAGAGCCTCAACCACCTGGCCTAGGCCGGTGGTTGTGATGACTTTGTTTTCAAAATAAATAAATACGCAGAGCCTAAACCAGTTTATCCCCAAATTCGTAAACGAAGAACCCTAGCTTTACAATTGATTGATTCAGGCAACTATAGCCCGATTAATGTTAGGGCTATAGTTGCTTGAATGCCGATGACTAAACCCCACCAATAAAATCGAACTCACAGTGCTGTAATGATGATGATGATCGGGTCAACGGGAAAAGTCAACCACGAGCAATTAACCCAACTACAGAGAGAATCAGAGAGGAATAGGGATTGAGAGAGAGGTATGAGCGAGTTGTCAAGGTCCAGGAAGCCTCAATTTATACTAATAGATTAGGGTTAGGGTTAATTGGATCGTTGACTTTCCTTGTAATAATACGCGGCCAATTAGACGATTAGGGCAACAATTGCCGTGTAATTGTTGTTCAATTAAGTTGGATTGGGCCGGATTATGCACGAAGATACCATAGATAGCATTATTATGTGTTAATACTACGGATTGGGCAACAAGGTATCCCACAGTTGACTTTTATTGTCAACTGTGAGGATTTTAATTCGTGTATAAGTTTAATGTGAGCCCGGGTCTATCACAAACAGAAGGCCAGCCCAGCTGGTTTGTGCATTGTGTGTTAAGTTGGGACCGGTCCTTGGCGCGGGTTCGAATCCCGGCCAAGGCAAAACATTTTTTTTTTGTATAATTTTAATACCACACACACATATATAATTATATATATAGCATTAGGGTTCCATAAAAGCGACAAAAATAATAAATGCGAGGATAATTATGAAACTTGACGTTTTATTAAATGTCGGTGCGTAACGTACAAGAATTAAATGCGTGATGTTACAGTCTCCCCTACTTTTAGGAACTTCGTCCCGAAGTTGGAGTTGGAGAGTCTGGTGGAAAAAGATGCGGATACTTCGACTTCATCTGGTCTTTACGCTCCCAAGTGAACTCTGGGCCTCGTTTAGATTCCCAACGAACCTTAACGATCGGAATACGACTGCGCTTGAGTTTCTTGACTCCAGTGTCAACAATCTCGACGGGTTTCTCGATAATGTGCATGCTTTCATCGATTTGCACATCCTCAAGAGGAACATGAAGGTTCTCATCAGCTAAGCATTTCTTGAGATTCGAAACATGGAAGGTCGGATGAACATTGCTTAGCTCGGGTGGAAGCTCAAGTCTGTAAGCCACTTTCCCAACTCTGTCAAGAATCTTGAAGGGGCCTACGTAACGAGGAGCTAGTTTTCCCTTTCTACCGAAACGAATAACTCCTTTCCAAGGGGATACCTTAAGTAGCACAAGGTCCCCAACTTGAAATTCCAAGGGTTTACGACGTTTATCAGCATAACTCTTTTGGCGACTTCGAGCCTTGAGAAGATTATCCTGAATAAGCTGGATTTTGTCTGTGGTTTCCTGGATTAGTTCGGGTCCAGTAATACGAGCTTCACCAACCTCGGTCCAACAGACAGGAGAACGACATTTCCGACCATAGAGTGCCTCAAAAGGAGCCATGTTAATGCTGGCGTGATAACTGTTGTTGTATGAAAACTCAACCAAAGGAAGATGAGAATCCCATGCGCCACCAAAATCGATGACACACGCCCTGAGCATGTCCTCAAGTGTCTGGATGGTTCGTTCAGTCTGACCATCCGTTTGAGGGTGATAAGCAGTGCTCAGGTTCAACTTAGTACCCAAAGCTTTTTGTAGAGATTCCCAAAAGTGAGAGGTGAAACGACCATCGCGATCCGAAATAATGTCCAAAGGTATACCGTGACGACATATGATTTCGCTTACGTACATCCTTGCCAACCTTTCCACAGAATACTTCTCACGAATAGGCAGAAAGTGAGCTGACTTGGTCAAACGATCGACGATTACCCAAATACTGTCAAAACCTTTGGGTGTGCGAGGGAGTTTGGTGATGAAATCCATAGCTATGCTCTCCCATTTCCAGACAGGAATCTCTGGTTGTTCAAGCATACCAGATGGTCGTTGATGTTCAGCCTTAACCTTGGAACAAGTGAGGCATTTTGCGACGAATAGAGCAATGTCTTTCTTCATACCAGGCCACCAATAAGAATAACGAAGATCTTGGTACATCTTGTCAGCTCCAGGATGAATAGAATAACGAGACTTATGAGCCTCGTTCATGAGAAAAGTACGAAGATCATCACGGTCGGGAATCCACAGTCGATTAAGAAAATAAAGGAGACCATCGGGTTTGGTTTCAAGTTGAGTCTCAGCACCACAAGACATTTCATCGTACATGTTACCTTGGGTGACTGAGGTGTGTTGAGCCTGGAGAATGCGATCTTGGAGATCGGTACGAACTCTCGCACATTGGAGTTTGACACGCTCTTTACGACTAAGTGCGTCAGCCACAACATTCGCTTTGCCAGGATGGTAGCGAATTTCGCAATCATAGTCGTTAAGTAATTCAACCCAACGTCGTTGCCTCATGTTAAGATTCTTTTGATCGAAGACATGTTGGAGACTTTTGTGGTCCGTGAACACCACACATTTGGTCCCATAGAGATAATGTCTCCAAATCTTGAGTGCAAAGACAACAGCGCCCAATTCAAGATCATGGGTGGTGTAATTTTTCTCGTGAGTCTTGAGTTGTCGAGACGCATAAGCAATAACCTTTCCTCGTTGCATGAGAACACAACCAAGACCTTGGTTCGATGCATCACAGTAGACCACGAAATCATCATTACCATCAGGTAGAGATAAGACAGGAGCTTCACAGAGTTTCAGCTTAAGAGTTTCAAATGCTTCCTCTTGCTTAGGTCCCCACTCATAGGGTTTACCCTTGTGAGTTAAGGTAGTGAGAGGAACAGCGATCTTGGAGAAATTGGCGATGAATCGACGATAATAACCAGCCAACCCAAGAAAAGAACGGACTTCCGTTGGAGTGGTAGGAACACTCCAATCCTTCACAGCTTCAATCTTTGCAGGATCAACATGAATTCCGTTCATATCAATGACATGTCCCAAAAATTGAACTTCCTTGAGCCAAAATTCACATTTGGAGAACTTGGCGTACAGTTGTTCTTTCTTTAGGAGACTCAAGATAGAGTGAAGATGTTGCTCGTGATCGGATTTTGACTTAGAGTAAATCAAGATATCATCGATGAAAACGATCACGAATTTGTCGAGATAGGGTCTACAAACCCGATTCATCAGATCCATAAATACTGCGGGAGCATTGGTCAAACCGAAAGGCATAACCATGAATTCATAGTGACCGTAGCGAGTGCGAAAAGCTGTCTTGGGAATATCTTCATCGTGGACTCTAAGCTGATGATAGCCAGAACGGAGATCAATCTTCGAGAAGTGGGTTGCTCCTTGAAGTTGATCGAAGAGATCGTCAATCCTAGGAAGTGGATAACGATTCTTGATGGTGAGTTTGTTGAGTTCACGGTAGTCAATACACATTCGAAGAGAACCATCCTTCTTTTTAACGAATAAGACAGGGGCTCCCCATGGAGAAGAACTAGGGCGAATGAACCCTTTATCAGAAAGTTCCTGTAATTGACTAGCAAGTTCTTGCATCTCAGAGGGTGCAAGACGATAAGGAGCTTTAGCAATAGGATTAGCACCAGGAACAAGATCAATACGAAACTCCACTTGTCGAGCAGGAGGCAAACCAGGTAAATCCTCTGGAAAGACTTCAGGATAGTCACGAATAATAGGGATGTCTTGGATACTCTTGCCTTTGTCCTTCTTCTCTATCACGTTAGCTAAGAAGGCTGTATACCCCTTTCGTAAGTACTTTTGGGCAGTAGTACAAGACATAAGCTTAAGCTCACCACAGGGTTTCTCACCATAGATCTTCAAAATCTCACCAGATTCGAGAGGAATGCGTATGACTTTCTCGAAGCACAGAATTTCGGCATGATGAGTTGACAACCAGTCCATGCCTACTATGACATCAAAACTACCAAGATGCATGGGAATAAGATCGATAGGGAAGGTATGATCATTGAGATTCAACAAGCAGTTACGAATAATAGAACCGATCGAAATAGACTTCCCGTTAGCTACCTCTACCACAAAAGGGTCTTCTAGATTAGTGTGGGGTAAGTTAAGTAAAGGTTCAAACTTCAGTGACACGAATGACTTATCAGCTCCTGAATCAAATAATATGGATGCATAGTGATTATTAATGAGAAACGTACCATTCACCACTTCGTTGTTGTCACGAGCCTGGTTAGCGTTGAGATTGTAGGCGCGACCTCGAGCACCTTGGTTCTGATTGCGGTTCTGGTTTTGGTTTTGGTTCTGGTTTTGGTTTTGGTTTTGGTTACGGTTACGGTTAGGGCAGTTGTTGATGTAGTGATTAGGGTTACCACACTCGTAGCATTGACCACGAGCAGGCCTGTTGTTTTGTTGGTTTTGGTTGGGAGCTGGGTTGTTGTTGTCTTGGGCAGCAGGAGATCGACAGACGTTCACCAGGTGACCATACCTTTGACACTTAGTACAGAATCGACATGGCACCTGTGTGGGATGGTGATACTTGCAAGTGTTGCACAAAGGGTGAGGTCCGGTGTATGGTTTCTTGGCTGGGTTTTGGGCAGCAGGTGGAGTAGCAGCAACCATATAGTTTCTAGCCTTGCGCTTCTTGTTGCTTGAGGTCTCAGGCTTGACTTCAATTGCAGGCTGTGGAGTATCTTTGGCAACAGTCTTCTTAGAGCCCTTGCGAACCAGAGTACCATTCTTCACATGATTATCAGTAAGAGTGGCCGCTAGACGTTTGGCCTCTTCCAGAGTTGCAGGATTTCTACCCCAAACAGTGTCCTGGATTTGCATGGGCAGACCACCGATGTACTTCTCGATGGCTACCGGCAGAGGAGTAACCTTGTGTGGCAACAATAAGCTAAGCTCATGAAAGCGGGTGTTGTAGGCAAGATTTTCCCCACTATCTTGAGCCAAGGTGTGAAACTCATCCTCAAGCTTTTTGACTTCATTGCGAGGACAGAACTCCTCCTTCATGATCTCTTTGACCTGGTCCCAAGTCATAGCAAGAGCAACTTCGGCCCCACGAGTACGCTTTTCTTCATTCCACCATGTGAGTGCTCGTTTATGGAGAACACTCATGGCGTAACGAACCTTGAAATTGTTGGGGCACTCACTGTTGATGAAGGTATTTTCAATACCCTCAAACCATTGGAGAAGTCCAGTAGCTCCTTCTTCACCGCTGAACTTTGGAGGGTTGCAAGAGTTGAAGTGCTTGAGGGTGCAAGCTTGGGGTCCATTGCCATTACCATTGCCATTGCCATTCCCGTTCCCGTTGTTGTGACCATTCCCATTCAATTGGATGACCTGAGCAAGCAAGTTGGGAACCAGAGTTGCGATTTGCTGCGCCATTTGTTGAGAAATGATCGCAGCCAGTTGAGCATCGACCCCATTGTTGTTGTGGTTAGGAGCTTGGTCATGGTTGTGGTTATGGTTATCACTACCTTCTGCGGGGTTGTCACCATTGCTGTTGCGAGTGCTGCGACGAGGAGGCATGATCTGTAATAGACACAATGAAATGAATGAGAGTTCATATAAGGAATGTAATCATTTATTCATTAATTAAAACGAATAAACGAAAACGTTGACTTATCAAAGATTCTAAATTTTAATAACATATGAAGACATGCTTTAGCCTATAAGTGAACACTCATCCCGAGAATTCCCAGGTAGGCATCCGGGTCCCTCGTCTGATTGGGATATATGCGCAATGCCAGCCTAGACAGAAGACTCAGAATACAGGCGTTCACCCTTCCAGATTGCACGTGTTCGTTATTAAAATCTAGAACTTCGACGAGATCTCAAGGGGGTTCAGGTTAAACCTGAGGATTTTGTCCTATAAATCTAATGGTGGATCAGGATTGCAGCAGACAATTAAGAGTAGTCATATGTAGGTTTAAGGCATAGGATAAGGATAGGATTAGGGAAGCAATTAGGGTTACAAGTAGGAGAAGCAAGTACTGTTTTAGTCCCTAAGGTTATAGTCTAGATTATTTCTAATAACCTAATTCCCTATAACCAAGGCTCTGATACCAATCTGTAACACCCCAACCGATGGCGGAAACATCGGGGTGCCACGTATTGATGATTGTTTTCAGTAGCACATGGTATAATATAAATTTTAAATAATTTATTCAAACATAATATCCAAAATGTGAAATAATGTCTAAGCATTCAAATACATAACATCAAACAATAACTTCAAAAACTTCAGATAAACTTCAAGATATATCCTCATGCTAACTCAAACCTCAGCTTCGTTGTTACCTGAAACATGTTAATTTTGAAAGTATTTTGGGTCAACATAAGTTGGTGAGAATTACATAGGTTTTTGATGATAAAATGAATAAAAATGTTAAGCAATTCGTGTGTCATGTTAATCTAGCCCATATGTGAGAAACATATTAGAAATAAATCGAGTGCATAATCAACCCTGTTGACTGTTATAAATAATACATACCATACACTTATGGTCCCAATGAATAATGTTATGCGATAACAAACACCCACGTAACCTTTGTAGGAGGCACGTATCCGGGTGGGATTGTCAGTCCAATAGATCTATCAATGTATACCGTCGGCTGATCAATGTTAATGATTATGCTAGAATGTGCTTACTCTAATCATGTTCAAGACAATATGCAACATAGAAAACACACAAACACATTGATGATTGAATTGCAATGAAAAGTGTTATAACATGTTTCACCCCAAAAGTGGTGATAAAAGGGGCTATGTAAACTCACCTTAGCAAATGTTAACTTGTTGAAAAAGATATGATAATTGTGTTGCCCAAAGTGATTCCAAATATTACCCTATAATGAGGTAATATAATAAGTCTAAGTCTATGTAACTAATATGTGTTATCCTAGGGTTTCGATTTGGGGATAATCAATTGTTAAATTTTTATTTAAAAATGTTAATTAAATAAAGAAAATTGGATAATAAATGAAAAATAGTCTTTTTATATAGTTTGAATTTTGAATGAGTACAATAAAGTGTTTGAAGCAATAAAATAATTTTTATAAAATTATTTTATTTAAAATAGATTTTTAAATCTATTTATTTGTAAATAGCCAATTATTAACTTTAATATTAAAAAATACTAAAATTAAAGAAATCTTATTTTAAAAATCATAATTCTGTTCTAAATGATTAAAAATAATTTGTATAAAATTTTGGTGTAAAAATGATGAAAATTGGATTTATTATGAATTAAATATGATTAAATCTTACAAAAATTGATTAAAAATACTAAATAAATGATTTTACTGAATTAAAAATTATTTCAGTAAAGTTTAACTTTATAAAAAGTTAGGATAATTTTTGTGGAATTTAATAAAACTGTTTTGATATAATAATGGATTTTTATAAATATAATAGTATAAAAATGATTTAATTATTATAATTATTAAATAAAAGAATTTCTGAAAAATAAAAATTGTAAATAAATCTTTTATATCAGATTGACAAATAATAATTTTTATAGGGTTTATAAAACAGTTTAGGTATTTTTAAAAAGAATTTAAAAGATTAAAGGATTAATATATATATATATGTAATTAATGTTTGTTTAATAAAAAGAAAAGAAAAGAAAGCACAAAACCGGTCAGAGCCGGACTCGAACCCGGGTGACCACGATACAAGACCAGAGCCTCAACCACCTGGCCTAGGCCGGTGGTTGTGATGACTTTGTTTTCAAAATAAATAAATACGCAGAGCCTAAACCAGTTTATCCCCAAATTCGTAAACGAAGAACCCTAGCTTTACAATTGATTGATTCAGGCAACTATAGCCCGATTAATGTTAGGGCTATAGTTGCTTGAATGCCGATGACTAAACCCCACCAATAAAATCGAACTCACAGTGCTGTAATGATGATGATGATCGGGTCAACGGGAAAAGTCAACCACGAGCAATTAACCCAACTACAGAGAGAATCAGAGAGGAATAGGGATTGAGAGAGAGGTATGAGCGAGTTGTCAAGGTCCAGGAAGCCTCAATTTATACTAATAGATTAGGGTTAGGGTTAATTGGATCGTTGACTTTCCTTGTAATAATACGCGGCCAATTAGACGATTAGGGCAACAATTGCCGTGTAATTGTTGTTCAATTAAGTTGGATTGGGCCGGATTATGCACGAAGATACCATAGATAGCATTATTATGTGTTAATACTACGGATTGGGCAACAAGGTATCCCACAGTTGACTTTTATTGTCAACTGTGAGGATTTTAATTCGTGTATAAGTTTAATGTGAGCCCGGGTCTATCACAAACAGAAGGCCAGCCCAGCTGGTTTGTGCATTGTGTGTTAAGTTGGGACCGGTCCTTGGCGCGGGTTCGAATCCCGGCCAAGGCAAAACATTTTTTTTTTGTATAATTTTAATACCACACACACATATATAATTATATATATAGCATTAGGGTTCCATAAAAGCGACAAAAATAATAAATGCGAGGATAATTATGAAACTTGACGTTTTATTAAATGTCGGTGCGTAACGTACAAGAATTAAATGCGTGATGTTACACAATGGAATTTGTCAAACAAGGAGACTTAGATGGAGAGGCAGGTAACGAGTTAGAAGCCTTACCTTGGTTAATCGAGTATACAGCTTCATCGAACGAGGTTGGTGTTAAACAATCATCCACCTTGTTCGTCTTCTTAGGGCTTCCTGGGAGCGAAGATAAGGCATTCACAGCCGTGGTGATGTTGGCAGGAGGGATTCGGTTGTTTACAAGCTTCCCTTGCCCCACTTCCCTACCTTCAAGCGATTCAGGAGCAGATTCATAGGTTTCGTTGTTCTTTTGTTGCCCAGATAACCTTGTGGAACGACGGTTAGAGTTTTTTGTTGACAAAATCACGTTTTCATTGGGTTGGGGTGGATCTGGAGGTTTGTTTGCTCCAGATGAAGGCATCATTTACGGTAGAAATCAACAGGCAACACACGAATTGGAGGGAAAAAGGATGATCGCATGAGCCGGCCTAGAGAGAAAGGTTAGAGAGAGAAACTAGAGAGAGAAAAAAATCACACAAATGAAAATCCTTAGGGTTTAGGGTTTAGGGTTTAGGGTTTAGGGTTTAGGGTTTAGGGTTTAGGGTTTAGGGTTTAGGGTTTAGGGTTTAGGGTTTAGGGTTTAGGGTTTAGGGTTTAGGGTTTAGGGTTTAGGGTTTAGGGTTTAGGGTTTAGGGTTTAGGGTTTAGGGTTTAGGGTTTAGGGTTTAGGGTTTAGGGTTTAGGGTTTAGGGTTTAGGGTTTAGGGTTTAGGGTTTAGGGTTTAGGGTTTAGGGTTTAGGGTTTAGGGTTTAGGGTTTAGGGTTTAGGGTTTAGGGTTTAGGGTTTAGGGTTTAGGGTTTAGGGTTTAGGGTTTAGGGTTTAGGGTTTAGGGTTTAGGGTTTAGGGTTTAGGGTTTAGGGTTTAGGGTTTAGGGTTTAGGGTTTAGGGTTTAGGGTTTAGGGTTTAGGGTTTAGGGTTTAGGGTTTAGGGTTTAGGGTTTAGGGTTTAGGGTTTAGGGTTTAGGGTTTAGGGTTTAGGGTTTAGGGTTTAGGGTTTAGGGTTTAGGGTTTAGGGTTTAGGGTTTAGGGTTTAGGGTTTAGGGTTTAGGGTTTAGGGTTTAGGGTTTAGGGTTTAGGGTTTAGGGTTTAGGGTTTAGGGTTTAGGGTTTAGGGTTTAGGGTTTAGGGTTTAGGGTTTAGGGTTTAGGGTTTAGGGTTTAGGGTTTAGGGTTTAGGGTTTAGGGTTTAGGGTTTAGGGTTTAGGGTTTAGGGTTTAGGGTTTAGGGTTTAGGGTTTAGGGTTTAGGGTTTTTTTTTTGGAAAAAGGGGACGGTACCCCGGCAAACATTTATTAATTTCCAAAAGAGCGGGTCCCCCCCTCCTGGACATTGTACCAAGGAGGGGGAAGACCACAAAATACAAACAAGAGGGCCACTGCCCAAACAAACAAAAACAAACAAAATAGGCGCACAGGCCAAAAAACTAAGGAAACATACAAGACGAATAAGAAAAAAATAAATCTAAAGCTTCATGAACCGTCCTGTCTCATTTGTCTCTGATAAAACTTCAACCGAATCATCATCTTTATCATTCGCCTCAGGATCCTTTGGAGTTTCCTTGTTGGCCGCCTCCTTGAATGCTTTACCCAAGCCAAAAAAATAATCTCTCTTTGCTTTTGACCAAGTATGGTATAAAACATCATAAGTAGGCGGTACACCTAACTTGTAGTATTTTAGAGCATCTTCTTTTTCACTATCCCAAAGCTTCAATTTGCCATCATAGAAGTCATCAACATTAGTATTCTTTGATCCGCTACTATCATTAACATACCTCGAATCATCATTTTTTAACTCGTTTTTGTCATCAACTTCATCCAAGACAGAATAGGGGTTAGTAACAATAACAGATTTCAATTGACTAGGGCCTGATTTGGGCTTCTTTTTCGGCCCAGCAGGAACCGGATCCAAAGGAGGGAAGTCCTCTTCTGAAAAAGATGAAGGCCCAGCAGTATTTGAAGGCCCAGCCGCACGGCCCACTGCAGAATTATTTATTTTATTGGGCTGGGTAGCAACTCCATTGGAACCAGATTTGGGCTCATTTATTTTTAATGGTTTCCAAGCTCTTTGATTTGGGTGATAAAATTGTTTGTTGGGCTTGGTCTTCCTGGGCCGCACCTCTTGATACCC
Source organism: Ambrosia trifida (assembly GCA_028751855.1). NCBI lineage: Eukaryota > Viridiplantae > Streptophyta > Magnoliopsida > Asterales > Asteraceae > Ambrosia > Ambrosia trifida. Next base: position 123,711,453 of record CM054130.1, read on the forward strand.
ATCTTCATCAACCATAATTTCCTTCCCCTTTGGTTTTCCTTGGGCCGTAGAGTTCTTGGGCTGCATCTTTTGTTCCGGAACAACTCCAACATGTGCCAATTCATTTTTAGATGGTCCACCAAAATCAAAATAATTATCTTCAGGATTCATGACTCTATTTTGCATGGTAATATTATTTCCAACTTTGGTTTTTGGACAACATTCAGTTCCATGACCAAAAACAATACAGCGAGTACAACAAGGCGGCTTCCAATTATACGAAAGATTAAGATAGCAAGACTTACCCGGAACATGGTTTCGAGAGGGGAACGTAACTCTAACTTTATCCGGTAACCCATTGCTAGCCAAAGCATCAACAAGGACTCGAGCATAAGAAGACGGCCCTTCTTTATTTTCACATCGCTCATATGTTGATTTATCAAGCATAAGAGGTTTGCCCACACTACTAAGCACCTCGCTTATATTGCCACCATTCCATAAACATAACGGCAAGTCTTGTATAGCAACCCATATAGGAACCTTAGTTGGATCCGGCTTCGTCAATAATGTATCCGGCTCCCACATTTGTAACACCAACGGGACATTATCCACAAGCCATGGGTTCTTATCTAGGACTTGATACATTCCTTCCTCATTATCAAATTTAAAGAAAAAATATCCACCTTTTTTCTTATACATAGATTTCAAACCATACTTGTGCCACATTCGGATGATATTTTCTCTAACAAGTTGAAATGGTAATTCACGACCCACAAAATAACCGTATATTTGCAACACATGAGCCTTAAGGCTCTTAGTCATGAATTGAGGGCTCAAGTTAATTGTTACCTCGCCATTAGAATCACGCTTAGGAGGAGCATACAAGAGGCGCGTCTCACTATTTTCAACCACTTCACCCTTGAGCAATTTTTGAAAAAGGTCATTATTCCATAGATGTGTCCCACGCACAGGATCATAATCCGGCAGATTGTCATCCAACTTCAACACAACTTCATTATCATACCAAGAAGCATAGTCGCGCACTTGAAACGGAGATTGCATAGCACTCTTATTTGGCCGTAGGTTGTACTTCGGCACCGAACCAAATTGTAAGTCCTCCATCTTAGTATGGTGCGTAACAGTAGCTTCATTCTTCACAAATGTATAGTCATCACTAGTAATCACCTCATTCGGACTTGTTCGAACCCAAGCAACAGGACTAGATCGAGCCATTTGATTACCCGAAGCTGGCCCGCCTTCTTTGGTACGAGCTTCCTTAAAAATTTCTTCGAGAACCGGTGGGAAGGCCTGCTCCGTATGGCCCAAATCTGGCCCATTCAGATTGTCAGCCACTACAACATTGGGCTTGTTCTTTTCCAGTCGTATAGCCGCATCAAAAATTTCTTTTGCTTGGGCCGATTGTATACCAGATATTGGTTCCCCATCATGGGCCTGAGCCTCTTTAAATAATTGATCCATGGTCGGATGGTTTTCAGGTTTGGTTCCGGACCCGATAACATCATTCTGCGCAACATCTTCTTCACTTTGGGCCGGCCCAGTGGTTTGGGCCTGGGCTCTAAGGAACTCAGCGTGTACATCAGGAACAGGGCCCAAGTTTGGCTGAGGAATTGGACCCGATTGCTTCATATTATTATCAGATGTTTTGGGCCCAATCTGTGATCCAATAGAAACCTCCACATTTGGCGCTAATTCATTTTGAACCTCCGTTTTTTTGTCGGTCAAGGGGTTGACCAATTCTCCCACTTTTTTGGAAACAAAAACAATCTCATCACCCGAATCAAAATTTAAAGCATGATTATTATTTGCCTTAATTTTAGGACTTTCCAAAGAACTCGGCTGTTGACCATTAGCGTCTGTTATGTTCCGGCCACCACCAACATCACCATGCACGGTGGTGGTCTTGATTTCCGACCACCCATCTTCATCATCTAAATTCTTAATAGCCGAAACCTGTTCTTTCAAATCCGGCGTTTTTGTTTCAGTCAACACATCATACGAATCACGAACTCGCGAACATTGGGAATCTATTTCATCAAGCGTGGGAACAGGGGAAGATAATGACTTCGTAGATCCCGTTTCCGACACTGTAGTATTATTTATTTCATCCAAATCTTTTTTAAGCTCGGCAACATCTTGAGTATCCAATCTCACCTCATTCAACGTAGCCATGTTTACCGACTCATTCCCAGACGTTAAAGACGCTTGCATGGATGAACCCGGTATAGACGAAACTTGTTTATTCAAAACACATACACGGTTTGGATTGCTAGGAAGAAAATTACCAGGAAAACGCTCATTCAAATCTACGATCCACGCCGGCATGCCAGTTTCTTCCAATTCTTCACGTGAAGGTTTTGCCTGTTCATCATCTTTGTTGTGCCCGCCATTTTTATCATTCTTCAGACTTGAACCCGCATGTGAACCCTTATGTTTCGAAGGTGGTTTTTTCTTGGTAACCATCTCCAAAACCAGAACAAGTATACGTGCAACAACACCCACAAAACAAGAAAAGTAAAAACTTACGTAAGAACGGCAAAATAAATCACCTGAGTAACAGAAAAACGAACCCAAATCACAAAAAAGGTTGTAGCCGTGGGTTAGGGACGGATGTATGGATGAAAGGGTGGTTGTAGGATGGTATACGGTGGTGGTTGGCGGCGGAGGAGCGGTGGGGAAGGGTTGTGTACGGCAAGGTGCTAGAGAGAGTTTTCTCTCACACCTTTAGTGTGTGTTGGGGTTTTTTGACAAATGAAACAAACTTAGGGTTTAGGGTTTAGGGTTTAGGGTTTAGGGTTTAGGGTTTAGGGTTTAGGGTTTAGGGTTTAGGGTTTAGGGTTTAGGGTTTAGGGTTTAGGGTTTAGGGTTTAGGGTTTAGGGTTTAGGGTTTAGGGTTTAGGGTTTAGGGTTTAGGGTTTAGGGTTTAGGGTTTAGGGTTTAGGGTTTAGGGTTTAGGGTTTAGGGTTTAGGGTTTAGGGTTTAGGGTTTAGGGTTTAGGGTTTAGGGTTTAGGGTTTAGGGTTTAGGGTTTAGGGTTTAGGGTTTAGGGTTTAGGGTTTAGGGTTTAGGGTTTAGGGTTTAGGGTTTAGGGTTTAGGGTTTAGGGTTTAGGGTTTAGGGTTTAGGGTTTAGGGTTTAGGGTTTAGGGTTTAGGGTTTAGGGTTTAGGGTTTAGGGTTTAGGGTTTAGGGTTTAGGGTTTAGGGTTTAGGGTTTGGGGTTTAGGGTTTAGGGTTTGGGGTTTGGGGTTTGGGGTTTAGGGTTTGGGGTTTGGGGTTTAGGGTTTAGGGTTTAGGGTTTAGGGTTTAGGGTTTAGGGTTTAGGGTTTAGGGTTTAGGGTTTAGGGTTTAGGGTTTAGGGTTTAGGGTTTAGGGTTTGGGGTTTGGGGTTTGGGGTTTGGGGTTTAGGGTTTAGGGTTTAGGGTTTAGGGTTTAGGGTTTAGGGTTTAGGGTTTAGGGTTTAGGGTTTAGGGTTTGGGGTTTAGGGTTTAGGGTTTAGGGTTTAGGGTTTAGGGTTTAGGGTTTGGGGTTTGGGGTTTAGGGTTTAGGGTTTAGGGTTTAGGGTTTAGGGTTTAGGGTTTAGGGTTTAGGGTTTAGGGTTTAGGGTTTAGGGTTTAGGGTTTAGGGTTTAGGGTTTAGGGTTTAGGGTTTAGGGTTTAGGGTTTAGGGTTTAGGGTTTAGGGTTTAGGGTTTAGGGTTTAGGGTTTAGGGTTTAGGGTTTAGGGTTTAGGGTTTAGGGTTTAGGGTTTAGGGTTTAGGGTTTAGGGGTTAGGGTTTAGGGTTTAGGGTTTAGGGTTTAGGGTTTAGGGTTTAGGGTTTAGGGTTTAGGGTTTAGGGTTTAGGGTTTAGGGTTAGGGTTTAGGGTTTAGGGTTTAGGGTTTAGGGTTTAGGGTTTAGGGTTTAGGGTTTAGGGTTTAGGGTTTAGGGTTTAGGGTTTAGGGTTAGGGTTTAGGGTTTAGGGTTTAGGGTTTAGGGTTTAGGGTTTAGGGTTTAGGGTTTAGGGTTTAGGGTTTAGGGTTTTTTTTTTTTTGGGAAAGGGGACGGTACCCCAGGCAAATCTATTAACTAAAAAGAAAGTACAAAGGAGACTAAGCTGCTAGCCCGGACCAAACCGCCAGACTAGAAAACAGCAAAGCCTGAAAAAGGGGCCAAGCACATAATTATGTGATCCCCGAGGTCCAAAAGTAAAATAAACAAATACCAATCCGCCTATCTAATACGAAAGGAGAATAACAATAATACAAATACATCAGACTAATAAAAATAACTAAGGCTTCTCGATGTTCATAAGCTATCTTCTTGTCTTGCATCTTTTATCCATAGTAGCTAGCTTTAAAATTCCTTGTATTTCGCCAATGTCTATATACCTCAAACCTGGACTAAGCCCCGCATCCCACTTCATTCTGTCCTTTAAACTTTCCTTAAGACACTTTGTTAGCTCGCTTTACACTATCCCAAATTCATTCATAGCAACTCGAATCCAACTTATATAAGAAAAATCCCATGGCCTTTAACAACCTCCACCAGTATAGTGGCACCATTAGGATAATAGCATTCATATCAAGCACAATTTCATTAATATTAGTTGCACATAGGACATTTCCGGACCCACAATCTTTTCCAACTTCCATAATAGTTATGGCATTGTTAGTTCCAACTCCATGTACACTAATATTAATATAGGAATCCCATGTTATATTAATCCCCCCGTAAAATCTATGGTTCACCCCCACATCCTTATCACCGGCCCATGTGAAGCCCAATTCAATCTGTCTAGCCCAGTAAGAAATAATTACCTCAAATGAGTCAAGCCCAAATATATTATCTATGATAGTCCGGCCCACTGCTGCCATTTCCTTGCTGTTGGTTTGGGCCTGTACTGGAAGCCCAATTTCCCATATCCACACCCGGGTATCATTAACATCAGTTCCTGCCTTGTTTTGACACCTATCCCGCTTCTTTAAAAGATGATATTCTGCAACATAGCAGGCCTGGGTTTGAGAGTTTGGACCAAGCCGGTCACAAATATTATCACATCCAAGCTGTGTAGCAACCAACCCCGTAGTCTTCCAATAGTAGCTTTCCTTGCTGATCCTATGTTGTACTTTTCTCTTCAATGATTTTGTCGTATCTTCTATCAGCGCCTGAATATAGCTGGTTTGCCAATCCTTGTACCATAGCACTTGACCTTGAATCTCTTGCTTATTAACCTGCATATTCCACAAACAGACC